>JASANB010005683.1:0-46322 GCA_030248155.1 Sabatieria punctata
CGGGTCTGAAACACACATTTTCAGACCATATCTTTACAGCTTCAAAAAAATTGAACCAAGGCAGCTAGAAAAAAATGCGTTACACTCAATTATAGATCTCGCCGAGCTGCGTCGAATAAAGGGTTGGCGAGCCTTCAGCGGTTAGAAATGAGGAAATAGCAAGATCTGAAACTTTACCTACTTTTCAACCCGCTGCCCACCTTCAGAAAAATTCAAATTTTGGGCGAACAGTTGAAGGTAGGGCGGCGCTGAGCACACTGTTAGAAAGCCACGTTAATTCTGCATCGAACGCTGGCAAAACTGTTTCAATCGGTTCAATCATTCACGAGCTATAAGGCGGCAACTTTGTTGGCGCCCATCATATTTTGAGATTTGGTCGAGTTGGACCCCCCCTGTTGCGACCCCTGTTGTAAAAATGCGGAAAATATGCTTGAAAAGCCGCTGCTTAGAAGAAAATGTAGTAATAGTCAAACGGTTTGACTACCTCGTCTTCGTCTATTTATGGTAACAAAGGTAGTCAAACTTTGACTTTGACTACCTGTTTGTTTGACTGCGATATCACAATAAGTATTAACTATGACTTAGACTTTGACTATAGTCATAACAACACTAGTAAAACGTTGTCCTACCTTGCTCTTTATTGCAGCCAGTCCTAGCAAAACTGGTTTGCAGCGTTCGGCCTTTTCTAATCAAACGGCGGCGGCCCAGTCTCGTAGTTTTGTGGCTCTGTGCACATTTAGAGGCAGTTAGTGCAGTGCAAGAGACCGACTGACATAGGCCAGTTAGTGCCAAGCTGTTTTCGCGTCGAGTTTGTTAGTTTGGGCATGGAGCTGGTTTGTGGCCTTCGCCAGACGGTATTTCTTTGGTTTTCTTGTACCTCCGTTCACTGTGTCTGTGCCTTTGGTGGCCCGTTTTAGTGCGGTCAACCTACAGCAGCATTTATTTTGTTCTCATACGTACTTTTGAGCCAAAATTCGTGTCTAAAGTCTGTTCAAAAGCTTATTGGCGAGATACAGTTTTTGATTTTTTTCTTAAAAACTTTCCTCTAGAGCCCCTTATATTTTTATATGTGGTTTAGCCAACGCTCCCCTCTACATTGTGTGCAAAATCAACAGAAAACAACCCCGATAAGCCATTTCTCACTACTGTTTCCCAGCAAGTTAATAACAAATAGCAAGTTAATTTATTTTTGGGCCCAAAATCGGGTAGCAAATAGCAAATTCCTAGCAAGTTAATTTTGGGCAAAGCGCCGCCTAGCAAATAAATAGCTAGTATATTTCGGATTGAGGAAGTGAGATATTTGCTAGAAATTTGCTATTCATCCAATATACCTATGTTTCCTCGATTGGCTTGGGACATGATGTGCTTCCAGGATATACTTTAAAGCCAAGGTAGGTTAAGCTGCGCTTATAGCTAAAGTAGGGCTATAACCAAGTATGGAGAAAAGTCAGTCTCTCTGTCTAGTCTGACAGTAGATTCGGCAAATAGAAAACTATTGAATGTGTTCATGTTAGGTATAAAGTTAGACAAAATTCTTGCATGTGCTTCTTATCTTGCTGTTGCTTGTTCACCTCATTGAAATTAAGATACAATGTATGTACTGTTGTTTGGTATTGGATTTTCCGTTTGTGTATGTGTATGTGTATGTGTATACACATTTACCTTCAAATGTGTATGGTAATTTGTGTATACACATTCAACAAAACAATGTGTATTTTTGTGTATATTTGAGTATGTGTATTGTACTGAAAATGGAAATTTTTTGGTAGATTTTGAGCCAGAGACGCTAGGAAAATCAAATCTCTCAATGTCTGCTGCTTGAAACCTTGCATAGCTTTGAAATCGAGTACTTAGGCCATTTGAAGGCTTTATGAGAATATCTACTGTTTATTACTACAGCAACAACATCGAAATTTTACTATTCTGTTCGAAATTTTATTGACTTTTGCTGATCAAATACACATAAACAAAAATAGACATTTCGAGTACTGTTTGTGTATGGTAATGTGTATCGGAATTTTCAATGTGTATGTGTATGTGTATGTGTATACACATTGAAAAAACAATGTGTATTTTTGTGTATGGTAAATGTGTATGTGTATACACAAACAACAGTAAATGTACGTATAGTTTTTATTCTAAACGGTAGCGGAGTTTTCCACTTATAAGACAAATAGGAAAATGCCCAAATGGGTCACTTTTCACGCCCTTTTAGAAACCATGATCTGATAATAACTGTGGTGGTCTTATAATAGGAAAATCTCGAAGGCATCATTTGGTTGAGCGCAAAATTTGTAGCAAATTCTAGCAAATTAGCAAATTTCTAGCAAATAACAAGTTAATAAAGTAGAGCCACAATACTGGGAATCCGACGAGTTGCCAGATGAACATGAATTTGAGGAAGTAGAAGAACAAGGAGAAGAGGTTAGCTCTGTGAGTTGGAGAGAAGTTGAATTTTTAGACACTAGGTTGGAGCAACCTGTAAATATCGATTTACTTTTTTTTCAACTTTGCTCTATTAGCAACAATCTTTGACTGTCTTGTTCTACATACAACTGTACAATACTATGTGGAACATAACATCACCATTTGTTGATGGAAGCTGTTATCCAGTTGAATTTGTGTGTTATGTACTATATGTACAGTGGGGTGCAAAAGTTTAAACGCACTTTGTCCTCTTCAAGAAAAACTGACTTTTCGCTGATTTGTTGGAGGTAATCGGTAAGTGTTATACTTATACACCGTTAGTTACATAGCTTGAGATCTTACCAAAAAGGTGGTGCAGACTGCGCTGCAATGGGTTGCGTTATGATGAAGTCATATCCAGTCTAAGTTAGTCTGTCAGAAAAGGGTTAGCAAAAGTTTAAACGCACTTTCAAAATTCTACAAAATCTGACTAAACTTCTTTCAAACAACGATTGTAAGAATACCTAAATACTAATCAATGAACAACAGGACAACTTTGATGCTTTGGAATGATTCAGTCGCACTGTAACGCAATTAAGAGCCGTTTTTTATAAAACCCAGGCAGGTGGCGGAACATGAAATTTTCTGACCTATACTTTTTATGTGATGAATCGATAGGTCTTCAGTAGAAAACACCACCACTGCGGTATTTTTGCTCTCCGATACCTCTTGCGGTATTTATGGCCAAAAACGTGATTTTGAACATTTTCGACTCCAGGAATAGTGTACTTGCACCGATTGGGCTCATATTTTCAGCATAGATTATGCTTACCTTGCCGACCGCTCTTGCAAAGTTTGGAGCTGATCGGTTCAGGTGCACATGAATAGCATCGATTTTAAGTGAAATTTCAAAAAGTCGAAAAAAAATTTTTTGGCCACATTCAGGATTTTGCCCATACTTCTAGGGTAGATAGAACTCGTCGTCCTCTACACGATGGTGTTTTCACTTTTTCTGGGCTCGGCCCCGTTTTTGAGTTATTCATGTTTCAATTTTCCAAAAAAAATTTGCGGTATCTTTTATAATCGTGCACTGTTCTGATACCGCTGAAGTTACAGCGTCGTGTAGTAGTGCGTTGGACGTAGAATATCGTGAGCTTTCCAGCCATATAAGCGAAATCGATATACGACCTCTTACACAAGAATGGCGGTGAGCCAAAGTTTCGGTCGAAAATAACCCAATTTCGATCAAGGTTTTTTTACATGTTTTGACGTCTGCCACCGGGTTGGTGCGCCAAATCGCATAGCTTCGGGAATCAAGCGATAGCTGAGATTCTCGCGATTCCGAAAATGACCTCACTTTTGCGTTTTATATCCATTTGATGCTAGTTAAGCCCTAGTAATGAATGGTCTGCAGTTTGGTAACCGTAAGCCAGACCACTAGGAAAACAGGTAAAATCGGCGAACTAATGTGGCATTTCAATAAAAACTTTGATGCATACCAATCGTAGAGCTACTCTAACGCTCTCGATTGATATATTACATGACCCAGCTAAACATTCTGTCTAATAAAAATGCGCTTAGTCATTCAGCAGGGTCTGTGGGTTTGCCACCCACTGCTAAAGGCCAGTTTCCCAAAAGTGATCCCCAAGGCAATTGTTCCTCATACCGATGTGTTCTTCAAAGTATCTCTGCTATAGGCAGCTTTAGACGCATTTACCAATTTGCCATCGTCTGAATGATTTCTGAGCTCTGTTTGATTCAAACGGGCGGCTAGGCTAGCTATATGTAGTTTAAACTATACCCTGTACGTCCAGAGTATCAGTTTTATGCATGTACTTCAGAGTTTCACTCTTCTAACGGTGTTGTGGACACTATCGGCGGTGCTGTCATTGTTCACCATGGTGCGCGGAGTTGTGCAACTGGTATGGATCAAGTGTTTCGTGCATAGGTGGTGTATGAGATCTAATCATAATAATTTCGCTATAAATATGTATAGCGCACTGCCGATCGATGGGTTGTTTTTATTGTTAGTTCTGTCTTCCAACATTTCTCCTGTTTTGATGACTGATTTTGTTCGTACGATCGTAGACCAGATGATTCAGCCGCCAGCTTCTTCTCCAGTCAATTCGCATTCTGAATCAGCTGATGATCCATGATGTTACTCATATGTACTATCAGCCGGCCGGCCTGGGGATGGGGGAGGAGGTTCTGCCCACCCAGATAGGGAGTCCAAAATTTTAAAAAGCTCCACAACGCCCGGAAATGCGTTTTCAGCGCGTTTTATTCAAGAATATGGCTAAAAATCGCAATTTTGAGCAAACAAATAACATTTAAGAGCTAAAAGCAAGCTTATAAAATAACAAAAACAGCTTCTAAATACAGCGATTTCTCTTAAATATCAGCAGCGGAAATACCAAATTCGCTTACCAAACGCCTTCTAAGCCAATTTTAAGCTAACAATAGTGATTGCTGAGCTTGTTTGTTAGTACTGGAGCCACTTACCAGTACTTCTATCTTGGGGCCGGAGAGGGGCCCTCATTTTTTTCTCCGGGATGTGAGAGGGTTTCACTTTCTATCTAGGGGTAACCACCAAACCCCCTACTGTAGTACATGTACTGTATGATGTTGCTGTGCAATAAACTCATTAAGTATAAATGTTAGACAGAACTAAATTCGTATTAGACACTATATGTATTTAGCTGGGTCGTGCAAATACAGTAGTGGTTCGTTAAAATGCCCCTCGTTAGATCGTTAGAATTGTTCCCTCGATTATATGGCCAGCTACTTGGTATACCGATTAGTTTGCTTATAAATAAATTGTAAACATAGATTTGCAGTAATTTATGATTTGTTAAAAAGCCACTTTAGGCTTGTCCCGAATTACCATTAACAAGGCACGACTTCATATACTTCATATCAATCGAGAGCGTTAGAGTAGCTCTACGATTGGTATGCATCAAAGTTTTTATTGAAATGCCACATTAGTTCGCCGATTTTACCTGTTTTCCTAGTGGTCTGGCTTACGGTTACCAAACTGCAGACCATTACTAGGGCTTAACTAGCATCAAATGGATATAAAACGCAAAAGTGAGGTCATTTTCGGAATCGCGAGAATCTCAGCTATCGTTTGATTCCCGAAGCTATGCGATTTGGCGCACCAACCCGGTGGCAGACGTCAAAACATGTAAAAAAAACCTTGATCGAAATTGGGTTATTTTCGACCGAAACTTTGGCTCACCGCCATTCTTGTGTAAGATTTCGCTTATATGGCTGGAAAGCCCACGATATTCTACGTCCAACGCACTACTACACGACGCTGTAACTTCAGGGGTATCAGAACAGTGCACGATTATAAAAGATACCGCAAATTTTTTTTGGAAAATTGAAACATGAATAACTCAAAAACGGGGCCGAGCCCAGAAAAAGTGAAAACACCATCGTGTAGAGGACGACGAGTTCTATCTACCCTAGAAGTATGGGCAAAATCCTGAATGTGGCCAAAAAATTTTTTTTCGACTTTTTGAAATTTCACTTAAAATCGATGCTATTCATGTGCACCTGAACCGATCAGCTCCAAACTTTGCAAGAGCGGTCGGCAAGGTAAGCATAATCTATGCTGAAAATATGAGCCCAATCGGTGCAAGCACACTATTCCTGGAGTCGAAAATGTTCAAAATCACGTTTTTGGCCATAAATACCGCAAGAGGTATCGGAGAGCAAAAATACCGCAGTGGTGGTGTTTTCTACTGAAGACCTATCGATTCATCACATAAAAAGTATAGGTCAGAAAATTTCATGTTCCGCCCTTATAAGGGGACCTGCCCGGTTTTTATAAAATGTGGCTCTTAATTGTAACACATCTCATCGTGGTGAAATTGGTCTGGCCTGTGTACAAGGTCTACAATTTGAATGGTTTTGAACTCTCTCAAACTTCTTATGGATGTGTAAGAGACTGAGACTGCTAATCAGGCTAAACAAACTGTGTTTATGATAACAGAACCACGAAAACAGAACATTTTTAATCAGATTAAGGTTGACAGATCATTACTGTTCCACATATGTCACACTGAGGTTTAGTATTCTGGTCTTCTCAGTGTTTGTAATCGACTGCAACCAACAAACATAGGTTAACTCGTATGGTTTTTACATGTACTATTGTTTTTCTTATGCAAAAATTCCAGAACATGCAATTTAGGCACCTTACTCAGTTAACAGCACTATAACCAGCATACTGAATATCCAGTAATGATCCTCTATAATGAACTGACGGCAACTGTGAGGGTAGTTTGACCAGGAGAGATCATCATTGCTTCCAAAAACTTGCGTTTTTAACTGAACTGCATGGTGGCCTAACGCTAGGGGTATTCCTATCCCGCCCCCTACAATCAATCAATCAATCAACTGAAATGCATTGTGTGATCCCATGGGTAAGGAACTCCATCATCTGTTCATTTTAAGATGACCTATGGCTGCTTTAGCGAATGCTTCTGCCACTGGTGTTTAGGTTAGGTAAGATACCCGTTTAGGTTTATGACATACAATAATTTCAACAATCTTATACAATATTCATATTAACATATAATAGAACAGATAATGTATGTTGCTTAACCACTTCGAAAAGACCGAAATTCCGAACCCGCGACATTTACCTGAAACCGGTTCACATTTACCTGAAACCGAATCACATTTACCTGAAACCGAATCACATTTACCTGAAACCGAGTCACGTTTTTTATTCCAAACGCAAAAACGGGTTCGGTTTCTGATTTTTAGGGCAGAGTTTTTTTTTGCCTGAATCTTTCAAAGGTTCGGTTTTTATAAAACCGAATGTGACATTTTGCAGAATCTTTCAACCGAATCTGAAGCGTTTTTTCCGAACCAAAATTGTGTTCGTTTTAGTTGTGTTGGGGTTCACCCTGAACCCAGATTTGGAGGTCACCCGAACCTTCGTTTGGTTTGACCCGAACCTTTGTTTTGTTATGTCCCAAACCTTCGTTTGGTATGACCCGAACCATTACGAGAATTGATCCATTTGTTCTCAGAATGTTCTCTGAAAAGTTTGCGCACTATGCACAATTGAATTTGCTGTTTATTTTGCAGGTATTATGACTGGATTTAGCTGCGTATCAGAAAGTTCTGCCTATGTGTTTGGCCATACTATGCACTTTGTGAACACTGGTGTAGTGATACAATGTATGCTATGCAGCTTTTAAGATTCATGTGTTGCAATCAACTAAACAAAAACGGCAAAGACGTCAATCAAAAAACAATTAAATGAACACAGATAATAGCAATACAGAATCAGTACAAGCCAAACTAATGCCAGCACTTGGCAGAGCTACACAGTTTTGTTGATAGCGCGCGCCTTAGTGAAATAACTAACATCACCACTACGCGTGGGATCGTCAAAGAAAAACTCAACATTAGTGTGAAAAGACCAATCGCAAAACCCCGGGCACAGCCGGATCTGACAGCGAAAACACATGAAACCAGTGTCCTTCCTCTGTATGTGTGCCATGCACATTCCCTGAGTGCAGGGCACTAGTCTGTGCTGATGTTGGTGTTTGAGCCAGAACTCAACTCAATAAAAATTCGGGTGTCTTCAATAAAGATTCGGGTGTCTAGATTAAAGATTCGGATGCAAACATAGGTTCGGCTTTACCTAGATTCGGGATTGTTGCGGGTTCGAGATTGTTGCAAAAACGGGTTCGGTACAATGATTCCAATTTGGCTTCGGAATTTTTGGGATAGTTTCGGGCGCAAAAATTAAAGGTTTGGCCGACTAGGCACGGGTAGGGTGCGGTTTTTCAAAATGTGACCAAAGATTCGGAACAGCATTTGATGAACCAACCTAGGGGGTTGGATGAACCGGTGACATTTACCTGAAACCGAATCACATTTACCTGAAACCGGAGCACATTTACCTGAAACCGATTCACATTTACCTGAAACCGAGTCACGTTTTCCAGATCTATGGATATATCCATGCGGTTTTTTCGAAGTGGTTAAGACGCAATTTCTGAGAGGATTTAGCGTTTGATAAGGGCCTCCCCAAATCGGGTCAGGGTCACATCTCCGATTTGCCTCATTTTTATATATGTGATAGTATATGACGAAAAAATAAGAACATCAAAGTATGAGCTCCGTTGGACCCCCCAGAGCGCCAGCCCCCCCCCCCCAACGTAGGGGTGGTCGGGCTGAAAAAAAGAAAAAAGTACCCTAACTTCAAAACATGATTTTAAGCTCATGCTTGCTTGTAGGATGAAAGTTGGCACGCAAACAGATGCGGCCAGACTCGGAGATTTCGAAAATGCTATCTAACGCGCGGTTGGATGTTCTGTACCGGAGTTATAGGCGAAAAACGCGGTTGAACACCAATTTTGTGACACAAATTGACTCTCAGAAATTGCGTCTTAAATTAAAGTATTGTAAAGGTTGCACAGAGTTAAAGATTAATAGTGATAGACATAAACAGGCTGTTCTGCTGAATAATAGAGTGTGGCTGGTTGTTCAGTATACAGGCGTGATTTGCATCCGCGAAAGATACAACAAACCAATGTAACCAGAATATGTGCAGCGGAAAGTAAGCTTGCTCCGAGAAATAGTCCCAGTGATCCACCTATTTGACTGAAAAAACCATGTATGCTCTTTGCGTCCACTTGTTCCACAATCATGTACTGAAACAATCATAAACATGAATATTTTGTCAGATAATAAGACGGCTCTAAAAAAACGATTTTTACAACGTGTCCCTTTCTGGGCTGGGTCTTAAAAGGATTTTTTGCATTGGGACTGTGCAAGAATGACGTCATCGGTTAGGGGAGAGGGTTCCGCCAATGATGACGTCACATTTATCTCGTAGGGGAATTTTGGAAAGTTAACCTTCAAAAACGCATTTAAAGGCATTCTTAGCTTAAAATGAACATTTTTAGTAGTTTAAGGAGGCCTGGTTGGGATTAATAATCAAACAATATCAAACAATGCATATATGAATGGTTTTGGCATGCATATATGTATATGCAATATCATATGCATGCTCCTATCCATCAATCTTATATAATAACTCCAGGCAAAACAGAGCTAATAGGTATTACAGGTGGCTAGCTGAATCATAAATTTTAGTTTTACTGTGTTAACTGTTAGCCACGTCAATCATTAATCTATCGCGAAATTTGTTCTACAAACCACAATGTGCTGTAGTGTACGTACAGCAAAGAAGACCGCAATGGGAACATAACATAATTAGATAAGGAAGGACAAGTCAAAGATTATATAAAAGTGGAAGAAAGATCATCTTATCAGTTCACAAAACATAAGGTTGCCAAAATTCATTTTTAGCTAGGAACTAGTGATTTTTGAGAGAAAACATCCTAGCAAGAGTCTAGCAAGAGGAACTAGCTTTATCTATTTATTGCGAAACAGCCTGAAAATTATATGAATGCAAAAAAGCGCGCACAGTTTGCCTCTAATGTGAGTATTGATTCCAATTATTTGAAAAACCAATGTGTAGATCATGAGTTGAACAGTGTCTAAGCCTAATTTTGACATGCAGAATCTATTTCTGTACCCAAAAATAGTCCAGGGCAACTGGATTTTACAGAAAAATAGAAAAATACTGGATATTCTGCAAAAAAACGAAAATTTCATTGTTTGGCAATATGCCACTTTTGCCAAAAAAATTGTGTGCAACAAGTAGTACTGTTGATTGAGTATACCGAACCCATACCGAAAAATGGGTATTTTGTGAATACCTAGTGTCGTGTGAGTGAGTATACATACAACGTATGTATTGTATGATTGCACGTACGCGTTTCAGGTGTGATTCAAGTATTTACATACTATGGTGTTTTATAGAGGTGTCACCCCTCGGTTATATTAGATGTCTGCTATGACTGGCACGACCCGATACCGATCCACTCCCGGCCAGTCATTGTTGCTAGTCCTGTCCGTTGATTATTGTTGCCTTGCGGTAGTCTATCAATAAACCGCATTTGTTGGAACAGCCTGCCACTCCAGCCACAACATTGGCAGACGATCGGTGTCAATTCGACTCAGTGTGGACGGCAACAATCAGACGGTCGAGTCACTCTCCACCGGCGGTCAATTCACATTCATACCAGAGGGCAACGCGTTTTTTTTTTCGGCGGCAGAAAAAAGACGACTCATCTCGGTCGCGAGTTTGAGTACCGTCTTCGCATCTTCGTTCCGGCCAGAAGAGTAGCAGCGTCACACCAACGCACCGTGCATTATTGGTTGTGGACACGTGCCAGATGGCGGATGAGCAGCTAGCAGTAGGACACAATGGTGTCCCGACTGCAGACAACCGGCGAGGATGGAGCATCCCAGATCTTCAACCGTTTTGGCCAGCCGGCCATTCAGAGCCAACACGATCGTGGGAGGACTTCATTTTCGAAATGGACCTGTGGGTGGAACAACAAGAGATGAGGCTCAATCAGCAGATGTCCGACCATGCGAAAAACTCAGCAATCACTAGCCGACTGGGACCTGAGGCCATACGGCGCTTCAGAGACAGTGTCAACATGGATCGGGCTACAACACCACACCAGCACTACCGAGCTGAGCTGACCAAACTGTTCCAAACCAAACGATCGACAGTTCGGGCGTACAAGGATTTCACATCTATCCAACATTACCCCGGGGAAACAGCCAACAAACTGTTGTGTCGCCTCAGACGATCGCTACAACAGTGCAGTCTGGAGAACAAGAACGGCAACTACTTTTTGGCACTTCAACTCGTGTGTGCAATTGGGCCTACATACAAGCCACTACAGGAACAGCTGTTAGCCAAACCGGAACCGGACCTGGACGAATTTTTCAACCTTCTCCAGGCAGCTGAAACTGCCAAAGCCGATCAAGCAGCCATCGAGGAGACCGCAAAACCAGTCAACTCCACTGTTGCCGCAGTCAACAAACAGAAGCCAACGCAAAGTGGAAAGAAGAAGAGATGGGGTAGTGGTCAGAATAAGCAGTCACAGCAGGGATCAAAATGCAGCTACTGTGGCAGAAACAGGCACCAAACGTGGAAGCAGTGTCCGGCAAAGGACAAGACCTGCAACCACTGTGGCAAGATGGGCCATTTTGAGTCAGTCTGTCGGCAGAGAATCCGTCAGAGTCCTGTTTCAACCAAGTCAGTTGGGGGTATCAGAGTTGGCGCTGTACAGCAACAGGATTTTCGGTTGGTAGTGCAAGTCAAACCGCCTAGCCAACCACCCAGGACGGTCACCTGTGCTGTGGACAGTCAAGCCGACATTTCAGGACTGCCAGAGCCAATGGTCAGGGATCTCTTCCCGGGCTTGGAGTCTACACCTACTGACTGCCAGCTTCGCAACTTTGACTGCACCACTATCAAGGGCACTATGCGGGTGTTCCCTTGTAAAATCACCTTCAATGGCCGATCAACAGAAGCCAAATTCTACATCTTGCCAGCTCAGTGTAGCGCTGTGCTAGGTAAGGACTGCATCCAGGCTCTGAACCTGCAACTCTCTGGTCAGAATCTCACTGTTTGCACTGTGAAGGAACAGATGACACATCAACAACCCTCACCCGGTGTGGAAGGGGCAGGAGCAGACGCTGGATCGCAGAGGGACTACCACAAGCTCATTGCTAAGCAGTTCCCTAGTCTTCTGAGTCCAGGAATGGGTCTCATTCCCAATCTCAAGCATCGAATTGAGTTGGAACCCAGCATGCAGCCATATGAGTGCAAGCTTCGATCCATTCCAATCTACAGGCAGGAGGGGACACTCAAGGCAATTCGAGAATTGGCAGACCTGGGCATCTGGACCAACGTTGATCGGGCCACTTGTGTGAACCCAATGGTTGCTGCAGACAAGCCAGATGGTTCAGTTCGAGTGACCACCGATTTCACACGCCTCAACAAGTTTGTGAAGCCAGTGAGGTTCCCACTTCCAAACATCAGAGATGTTCACCAGCACCTCGCGAAATCCAAGATTTTCTCCAGCTTGGATCTGGTCAAGTTCTACCACAACATCGAACTACATGAGGACAGCAAGTCGTTAACTGCTACCATCACTCCTCTGGGCCTGTTTCAGTACAACAGGTTGCCCATGGGACTCTGTGATGCTGGGGCTGTGGCACAAAAGTTCATCTTTGAGCTACTTCAAGACATACCTGGGTGCACTCCCTATGTCGATGATATCATCATCAATGCACCAGACAAGCAGACTCACGACCAGACTCTCATGCAAGTGTTGGATCAACTGCATCGAGCCAACCTTCGACTCAACCTGAAGAAATGCAGATTTGGCCAGCCTGAAATCAAGTTTCTGGGTCGCGTTGTGTCACATGGAAAGATCAAGCCTGCTAGGGAGAACCTACAGCCAATCATCGACTTTCCTGTGCCAAAGAACACCAAGGAAGTGCAACGATTTCTGGGGATGCTGAATTACCAATCAGAGTACATTCCAGCTCTCCACCAGATGGCAGAACCTCTGCGAGCTCTCACAAGAAAGGCCAAGAGCAAAACAGGCAAGATGAACCAGCAGTACGTGAAGTTCATTTGGGGCACTCAACAGCAGAAGGCTTTCGACAGTCTCAAGCAAGTTGTGTCCAAGGATCTACGATTGGCCCTGTTTGATCCCAACAGGAAGACGATCCTCACTACAGATGCAAGTGATTGTGGTATTGGCGCCACTCTGAGTCAGATACAACCAGATGGCACTGAGAGACCAGTGGCCTATGGCAGCCATACCTTGGATGAGCGCCAACGGAACTACTCTGCCAGTGAGCGAGAGGCACTAGCTGCAGTGTACTTCACAGAGTACTGGGAAAAGTTCCTGTTGGGCCGTCACTTCACACTCAGAACAGACCACCAAGCACTGACTTCTCTTCTGAAGCAGTATGGAACTGGTCGCAAGAGTGGCAAGTTTGAGAGGTGGTTTGAGCGACTCAGTGTGTTCAACTACACAGTGCAGCACACACCTGGAAAAGCAAACGTTGTTGCTGATGCACTCAGCAGGATTCCTGAGTCAAACTGCAGGTTGCGCAATGCCAAGGACGTTCTGACGTTTCCTTGCAGAGTTGGTTACTCGGCATGCGCAGACCAAGCTCTCCATCAGCATGTGGGTGTGCCTGACCCATATGTGCGTGCACTTCACGCTGTGGCAGAAACACCAAAGGGACCGACCTGGCGCTGCCTACAACAGACAACTGCTCGAGATATGTCTCTGCAGTTAGTCATCAAGCACCTGAAGGCTGGAACGCCAAAGAAGCAATTGCCATTGTCAATACAACCCTACAAGTCAGTCTGGGACACCCTCTCTGTGGAGGACGGTTGTGTCACCAGAGAAGGCAGAATTGTGGCTCCTCAGGCGATGTGGCAAACGATTTTGCATCTTGCACACAAGGGTCACCCTGGCATTGACAGGATGAAGCGATTGCTCAGAACAACTTACTGGTGGCCGGGAATCGATTCACAAGCCACTCAGACGGTCAAGCTGTGTCAACCTTGTGAGCAAAGTTCCAAGTCTACTGCACGTGTCAAGCAACCAGTTCAGGAGCGACCAAGACCTACAACTCCTTGGACTGAGCTGGCTATCGACATCACTGGTCGGTTTGCCAATGCACCCAACGGCCGTGGATACTGCGTTGTGCTCATCGATTACATGTCCAGCTTCCCTGAGACACTGTGGACTGAGGACATCACTAGTTCCACCATTATCAACTGGCTCAAGGACGTGTTCGCTCGCTATGGACACCCTGCGCAGATTTTGAGTGACAACGGTCCTCAATTCACCAGCTACGAGTTTGTCAACTACCTAGCCAGTCGTGGAATTCGCCACATGAGAATCACGCCCTACAGTCCTGAACGGAATGGACTGGTAGAACGATTCAATGGCACACTCAAGGGCATCATCGAGACTCTGCCTGCAGACCCTACTCGACAGCAATGGGACACAATCATCTGCGATTTTTTGGGCAGTTATCGTGCTACCCCACTGGGTCAAGGCAAAAGTCCAGCAGAGCTGATGTTCAACCGTCAGGCTCGATTACCATTCCAGTTCGCAACACTGCCACCGTCACAAGATGCTGTCACTCCTACCAACACAAGGTGTCCAAAGCCAGACACTCCAATTGATCGCAAGCTCATTGGCAAACTCCGATACCCTGGTCCTTATCGGAAGGGGGAGAAGGTGCGCGTGAAACGACCAGCTGTGCAAGTGCGCAAGGGTCAAACGCCATACACAAAGCCACTGACGGTCACGGAGGTCTTGGGCTACTGGACCTATCGGTTGGAAGATGGGCAGATTGTCAATGCAAGGCGCTGCAAAAGACACTACACTGCACCAACCATGGAGGAAGATGACATTCAGTCAGCATTTGAGGACGAAGCGGCTGGAGGACGAATGCCACGGGCTCAAGGGCCTCCACAACAGCCAGCACCTCAGCCAGGAACACCGTACTTCACACCTCCGCAGCGGCGATACAACCTTAGAAACCGGCAGGACATTCAGCCTCCCAGAAGACTAACTTATGATATCTGATATCGTCGCTATGTCTAGTTTTGTTCTGTCGGTGCACTGCCTCTTCTCTGGAGGAGGGGGGTGGTGTCGTGTGAGTGAGTATACATACAACGTATGTATTGTATGATTGCACGTACGCGTTTCAGGTGTGATTCAAGTATTTACATACTATGGTGTTTTATAGAGGTGTCACCCCTCGGTTATATTAGATGTCTGCTATGACTGGCACGACCCGATACCGATCCACTCCCGGCCAGTCATTGTTGCTAGTCCTGTCCGTTGATTATTGTTGCCTTGCGGTAGTCTATCAATAAACCGCATTTGTTGGAACAGCCTGCCACTCCAGCCACAACACCTAGTACCTACCCAATAAATACCTACCGATTCCAGGTATGTTAATAAATACCCATACCGGGTATACCGAATATTTTAAGAATACCCAGGTATTTAGGAATCGGTATTTTTAATCCAGCTTAGTGCATTTTTATCGAAAACTCCCTATCATCACGTTGTTTTCTTTGTAATTTTGCATTTTGGGGCATGCAGAAACATATTCTATTATGATATCCCTCAAAAATAAAGAATTTGAAGGATTTTTAGTTCTCTGACCAACTCTCTATCCCAAACTTTGTCAAGCGTTAAGCAGTTTTGGCTTAACTTCACACTGCTCCTTAATAAACAAGTCTCTACGTATGTAATTGATTTACAGTACATTCACAATTAACAAAATAGCCCTTATTTTGTCACTGCTCATTAGATTTCCATACTGTATACTAGCAGGCCTTAAAACTACAGTGCATTGGAAACATTTCTCTTAGCCTAAATTATTTAAAGAAACAATTTTCACTCCAGTAAAACTAAAAAAGTAATTTCAAAAATTCCTAAAAACTGTAAAACCCGTTGCTTTTGATGGATTTTATATCCTCTGACCTTAGAAATGACTGAATCCATGGCCTTGTAAATGGGAAATTCAGTGTTTTGACTTTGTAAAACATTTTCAGCAAATACCGAATAAATACCGGTATACCGCTATTTTTGTGAATACCTACCCATACTGAACCGATTCCAGAAAATCCCATACCCAACCAACAGTAATAAATAGCCAATGGTTAATCCAAATAGTATGCAAAAGGAAATTAAAAACTTCCACACCTAGTAGCGACAGTAACAGAAACACTGATTTTAGCACCTCCACTTTGGAGCGTCGATTCTACATTGTGGAGAAGCGTAGGGTACTGTTGCATGCGCATACGCATTACCGGAGAGTGCTGCATAGGGTACCCCTCCAGATAGCGTACCCGGGGTACACTAACTGGCACATAGTGCCGGATTGTGTACCCGGGGTACACTATTTGGAGACAGATTTTATGTCATGGGTGTCCAAAATTTCCAACATTACGGTAGATTTAAAGCAGGTCTATGTATATTTTTTCCGAATTTTCAACCGTTTTTACTGATACAAACCTCACAAGAATGGAAACTTTGACCAACCACTCTCATTTTCATGGCAGAAACAGAAATCTCGATTGGAAAATTGCATTTTTGCTCAGAAATCGTGAAAACAAGCAGTTTAACATCATTTGGCTAAGGGGCCGTCCATAAACTACGACGTTCAGAGAGGGGGGGTGGGGGTACCCAGAAAAACGTCGCAGAACGTCGGAGGGGGGGTGGGGGGTTGAGGCAAAACGTTGACGTATTTTTGACCTCTTTTGGTAAGGTTTGACGCCTGCAGAATAAGCAAGAATGCAGAAAAAGTCAAACGGTTTTGACACATTTTTGTAGTTGTACAACATATTATGTTAGCGTGAATTGTGCAGGGTGTACAAAAAAAACAACCCAGTTTTTTTTACGGCAGCAACCGTAAATCCCAACCGATTTGAATCAATCTTGTTTTGAATGAAAAACAAATAAATTCTTGATTGGTAGAATTTTCGTTAAGATGCTCTGCTTCGTTCTCGAGATATTTGCCCTCAAATTTGAAACGCTGATTTTGGCAATGAACAAGAGTGATTAAAACAACCCAACAGATTTTTTACTACGGCAACCGCAAATCTGAACCGATTTGAATGACTCTTTTTAAACTAAAAGTTAAATGAATTCTTGAAAGATCGGTGAAACGAACTGGTAAATACGTTATACACAAATTTTTCTATTATTCATTTGTGATTACGCAGTCAGAAAAGCAGCTTCAGAATTTGAATGAAAATTCGAAAATTTTATTTCGGGGGGGGGGTGCCACCTAAACGTCGTAGTTTTTATGGGGGGTGATGATGAAAACGTCGTTGAACGTCGGAGGGGGGGTGGGGGTGCAAAATTTTGAATTTTTGAACGTCGAAGTTTATGGACGGCCCCTAAGTGCCAGTTAGTGTACCGGGTACACTATCTGGATCTCATTTTTGTTGCGCAAAATGCTAAGTGCTGGTTAGTGTACCCGGGTACCCAATGCAGCACTCTCCGGTACGCACATCATTACGCAAAGTACACATTGCATTTCAGAATACATATACGCATACGCATACCCATATGCATTTGAATTTCATTACGCAATATTATTATGCATTCTGCCAAACGTTTGCATATTTTTGCGTAATGCGTATTGGGTCTGAAAAATAGCTGCCTTTTCGAATTTCTTGCAAAAAATTTAGTGTTCAAGTTGTTGCCAAATGGTCATTCTTCATGTTTTAGTGTGAGGTGACCGGTTTAGGCTTTCCACCGTTTAGGGGTGACATCAGTTGTGTTGTATGCTCAGGCTATCTGTTTGTGCTTCCAGTGCATGCTTATTGTGATTGAATCTGAATGCTACTAGACTTCTTCTGAAAATGAACATCTGACTAATATTTTTTTTTCTTTTTTCAGGAAAGCGCACATGAATGCCTGTCGAAAACATACAGTACACACTGTACATATACTATAGTGCAATTCTTTGATGGCAGGAATTTATCATTAGGCCTCAAGTAAATCTAAAAAAACCTGGATTATTTAGTTGGATACCTAAACAGCATACTATAGAGCCAAAAAAGCGGTTCAGTGAAATTTCTGAACGTTTCTGAGATTATGCATTATGCATACGCATTACGCAAAATACTTATGCATTAGTTTTTGCAATGCGTATACGCAAATTCATACGCATTCGTAATTGGAATGCGTATACGCATACGCATTTGAAAAATCCGGTATTAAACAACACTAGCGTAGGGGGCGACAGCCAATAGTTTTCGTAGATGAACACCTCATCTATAAAAGTTTAAAGTTTGGGCCCCCTAAGCCTAACGGTTTCAGAGAAATGACGCTTTCTGTGAGTGTCCAAAAATCGGGCTCTTGGCGTTTTCCCACTTTTTAGCCCAGTAGTGGGTGAATCCTGGAAATACTTCGGTTTTAAACATTCCTTGTATAGTGCTTTCAATTGAGCAAATAAACAGTGGGAGTAAGATTTGGCCGTCTGCCGCCGATTGTACCGGTCAAATGGCTCTTAAACTAGTTAAATGTCATAAGTAGATTATAATCAAATAAAATTTCTCTCAGATATGGTAAGTAAATTTTAATTTAATTATATTTTAAATAAATTTACTTAGCAACAGTAATTCGCACCCAAAAAGGGGTCAAAACGACACATTCGAAAATGCTCAGTTTTAACCCTTTTCAGGTGTGATTGAAATGGGTCCAAAATGGGCCTTTTCGCGATGATCGAAAAAGGCCATTTTGAAATTTTTCCCAAATGAAGTGGCAAAAAGGTCTATTTCTGGAAATCGCCCATACTACAACACATATGGGGCCGTCCATAAATGACGTCGTTCCAAAATCCGATTTTTCCGACCCCCTCCACCCAAAACCGTCTTGCGTCGTTTCTTAGGGACCCCCTCCCCTAAGGCGACGTCGATTTCGGTTAGTCCCCCGTAAAAGTGCAGTACATACAGTACTGTCATGTTATCTTGTTACCATCCTGCGCAACATACATGTAGAAGGTCATCCACCAAAGGGGGACTAAAAGTTGGGAGTTGGGCACCAAAAAACGCTTCAAACATTTTTCAGCTAAAAATCGTTAACAATCGCTAATTACAGCTAAAAAGTGCTGTTTTGCAGGCGATTTTGGCAATTTTTGTGTCTGAAATTGTAAAAAAATCGCAAACATTTGCTCAAAAAATTACTTGCCAGAAAAACCGGAGGGAGGATCAGAAAAATCGTCTCGGCGGGGGGTCCCATCTGGGGGGCTGACCAAAGTCGGGTGGGGGCAGACCGCCCTGTTACATGTATGCTGCGCAATCAATAGAATATAACTCCCTGCAACAACCACTCTGGGAAGCTTTTCTGTATGTAAAAAAGCCTTTTCAAGAATGTACTCAAATTGAAAATAGTACAATTGAAGTTCCTTAAAATTCCGAACAAAAGCGACGTCGTTTTTTGCTAACCGTTCCTCCTCCTGGTACGTAGTCTATCATCGCATTTCTGCCGACCCCCTTCCCCTCTGGAACGACGTCGTTTATGGACGGTCCCTATGCGGTGTGACGTAATGTTGCATCCTAGGTAGTTCTTTACAAGTGCATTCTTCTAGACTCAACCTACTTCCATGTTTCCAAATCCAACTTCAATGTAAATCATTGAGGCTTCAACGTAATTGCCATCTCCATCGCCATGTACTGCATCCAACCATTTCTTGTGTGCCTCTGATGGAAACTTTGTGAAGGACAGTAGAGGGTCATAATCCCAGTACTCGCACGCTGGCTTACAGGCGCTGATACATTCATCTGCTCCATAGTTTGGTGCGTTTTCCAAACATGAGAGATTCCCTATGTTGGCACATGCTTCAGCTGCTGTAGTGCGGGTGTCAAACTCAGATGGAATTAATGGAACACAACCACATTGCTGCTCAATGAACATAATTTTACATTCTTCTCTAAACAAAACAAATTCAAAATTAGTGTGTCAATGATCACACAGCAGAGAAAGTTTGACTTCCATACACAGGGTGCTCTGCCATGTTTCACACTTGCCAGATGGTTGTTATGGATGTCTAAACCATCTAAGGCAACCAATCTAGCAGATTGACCCTCACCATTTTGGCATCCCTAATTCTACTTTTTGCAGAAATAGTTTTAGAGAGACTTTTGCTGTTTTGACTATTTGCACTGTGATCTTCATATTGCCCAGAAAATTGGCAATTTTGGAAGGAAATAAATCTTCAACCTTAACACGACCAACAAACTGTCTTCAAAGAACTTAGATCAGCGGTATCAGTCTTGTACATACTGGTACACAGTAGAAAGTTGGCACCAAAATAATTGTGTGGTAATTGCATGTCTATTGTTGCAATAGTCACAATCATAGTGTTGTAATTATTGTTGCATTAGACATGTACACATGCTACAGTAGTCTATATATATATATTGTATATATATTGGTGATGGAAAATTATGAAATTTGAATTTCAATTCAATTACAATTAAATTTTTGGCTCAATCTTTATTTTTAATTGTATTAAGACGCAATTTCTGAGAGGATTTAGGGTGCCTCCCCAAATCGGGTCAGGGTCACATCACCGATTTGCCAGATTTTTATATATGTGAGAGTATGTGACGAGAAAATAAGAACCCCAAAGTATGAGCTCCGGCGGACCCCCCAGAGCGCCAGGTCCCCCCCTCCAAAGTAGGGTGGTCAGGCTGAAAAAAAGAAGAAAGTACCCTAACTTCAAAGCATGATTTTTAGCTCATGTTTGCTCGTAGGATGAAACTGGACACACGAACAGATGTGGCAAGACTCGGACATTTAGAAAGCGGTATCGCGGTAGGCACCAATTTTGTGTCACACCAACAAACACGTTTGACAAAAATTTCATACATTAGGATCCTAGGCGAGGCCCAGCCTCTGATTCCGTAAGGAATAAAATTGAATGATGAAAAAATTAAATGAACATCGTTTATATAAATCAAAAACAGTACCGGGCCTAAAATACTACCCTGAGGGACCCCGGATGACACTGACGAAACAAAAGAGCAAGCTTCATTATCAATGCAAACATACTGCTTTCTATCTGCTAAATAGTTTTCCAGCCACTTCAAAAGTTTTCCTGTAACCTCAATACACTGAAGTATATTATCGAGTTTTGGGTGCGAAACACTATCAAACGCTTTAGCTATATCCAAATATATAACATCTACAGTTTCACTATTATCAAGAGTAGATTTCCACCTATTTAGACACTCAAAACTTAGAACAAACCTTGTTTAGACACTCAAACCTTTAATTATTACATCTACCCGGACCATATCTGCGGTACCCGGACTGAATCTGCTGGCACAAAATTGTCAGATTTGGTCTGGTCGGACCAAATATGGTGCCATATTTGGTCCGGCCGGACCAAATATTGCCTGGACCGAATCTGGCGCGACAAGCGGCAAGCGTGCTCTAAAACGTGTGCTTGGTTCTCGACTACTGTTGCTATGGGTATTTGAGTTTGAATTGGGTATGGGCAGGGATGTGAGGTGGGAAAAAACACCGGAAAAAAACTGTTTTTTTCCGAAAAAAAACCGGTTTTTTTCCTAAGGGCCGGAAAAAAACATAAATCGCGGAAAAAAACTCAAGCTAAAAATAGCTAATTTACGTCATTTTTCGTTTAAAAAATGGACTTTTGCTATGTATAATAGGTCATACTGACTCAAAACTGTTAGAAAAACAACAAAAAAGACCAAATTTGGCATGAAAAAACAAAAATGCAAACTGCTGTAAGAAAATTTGCATATAGCGTTATTTATGGAACCTGTCAGGCACTGTTTCATGCCTGTTTCGTGATTTATATCAATGTAACACGTGTATTTCTGGTCTAACAAGACTGAGGAAGGCGCTAGAAAGCGTTAGGAATCATAAAACCAGCCTAGGATACTCAGAACTTGGGCTGGAGTTTTTTTCCGCGATTTAGGAAAAAACCGAAAAAAAACGGAAAAAAAACTGGAAAAAAACAGGCCGAGATTTTTTCGGAAAAATATACAACCCTGGGTATGGGTATGGGTAGGTATTTTTTAAAATACCCATACCCGGGTATGGGTATGGGTAGGTATTTTAAAAATACCCGGGTGTCGGGTATAAATCGGGTATTTTTCAGTAAAATTTCGAAATTCCCTAAAAATTTCAAATTTTAATAGGTTATTATGCTAGAATAATTTATTTTAAAATATGCCATTTTAAACAACAATTATGTACCCAACTGCTAGTGTAGTAGCCCCTTAGTTTTATTTTACAGTTGCTGGACCAGTTGGGGGAATTTTCGAATACTACAAAGCGTTTAGGTAAATTAACATTGGCGAAACAGCTAAATCAGCAGGAGTGATTTCAAAATATTTCTTTCTGATACAGAAAGGGTCAACCACATAGTGCAGAGTTGTATAAAAATTCCAGACTGCTGACAAATACAATACCTCCCTTAGTATCAACAAACAGATGAAATGCTTAGAAATGCCTTGTAATTAAAACCTTCAAAACTAAAGTCCAACTAAATTACTAGCCTACTAGACAGTACTTATCCTCGTAAGGGATAACAAAAATAGAAGTTCGATTTCTATTAGAAGTAGACGAGAGGCGAGAAGCCTGTTAAACTGTATGCAAAAGATTTTTGTGTACTGAATGTACTACAGTGTAAAAATTCATTTTCGGTCAATTAACGTGTTTTATTTTATGCCATGCATGCATAGACCATGTACTGTGCATTTTGCACTGAGAGATTAACATGCATTTTGCGAGAAAGTCAGCTTTCTTAACTATGGCCCATAGGCAAGTGGGGTCAACCCACCGATCTGGCTAAAATTTCATGAGCATAAACTAGACCATGAACGATTACCATCGGCGCATATTAGATGAAAAACACCCCCCTAGAACCGGAGCTACACCCCCTCAAAGTTGGCTCGCCAGCCGTTTTTTGGCCAATTTTTGGACCTCTAACGACCAAAATTCAAACGTGTGCCGTTTGCGCATTTCTAAACCGACAGCTTTCGCATCCACACCAATCGATAGCTATTTTAAAATACTTTAAATCCCCCACTCAACTTTTTCCGTATCATATCTGGTTAGCGAGTTATTTTCCGAAATGTACCAAAAATGGCGAAAATTCACCCTCCATTTTTTGCAAATATTCGCCCATAACTCCAGCCACGGACGTTTGGAAAGGCTGGAACTTGCTTCAAAAGTTAGATCAGACTTGCCCACACATAATCCACACAAATTGGTCAAAATCCCTGGGGGGTCGCGGGGGGGGGGTTGGCCCCCTCAAAGGTTTCCGGAAAAACATTTTTTGCTCAAAATTAATATCAGAGTAGTCTATCTGATGCAGTTTGGGGCGCTGATTTTAAATATAAAGTCCGTTTGGCTAGACTCAGCTTCGATCGGAAGATATTCAAGTCCAAAGTTCCGAAAATCAATGCCAGCCTGGTGACCGTATGTTTTTATGGTAAGCCTAAACCGAGTCCGGGTGCAGTTTTCTAGACCTATTTCGGCCTGCTGAGTTCAAAGCTAACTTCATTTTTGCGCTACGGTTTCTGGTTCGGGAGTTATGGCCATTTGAAAATCACTACTACAAAAAAGTCCAATTTTGGCAGTGCGCAAAAAATCATTTTTTTTATCCAGGCCTAAACTTTTATTTCTGACCAGCTTATCGGATGTACTTTTTCCCACTGATTCCAAAAATGATCTTACTTTTGTTCTAGAGCCTCTCCTTCGAGAGATATGGCCGTTCAAAGTTTCGCGGCAAATCTGCACTTACAGTCTCTCACTCTACTTTGACCTGCTAAACCGATCGGTTTGATTAGAGCCGCTATTGTTGCTTTGGCTCTGTCCTACTAGATGTAGATTTATTCGACACATCCAAAAATGACTTGTTTTTTACTGTACGACGTCTACTTCAAGAGATATAACCATTCAAAGTTTCGCGGCAAATCTGCACCTAAATCGGCGTCGACTTTCTAGCCGACTGTCTCCATTAGTGCCCGTATGTGGTCTTTGTAAGACCGTTATGTTAGATAAATTTTTATGCTTTCTGTTATTTTCAGCCCGCCTTTGCTGTTCCACCTCATCTTGCACAGTTTATTTCTGTCTGACCTGCCGAATCCGCCCCACAAGCTGTCCGAAGACTTGCCTGTTATGAGCGAGAGACGGAGATCCAAGTACAATAAATACACAATTAATGGCACACGAGAATATCAAATAGCAGCAGCAGCAAAACCACGACTCCAAAGAGCATAAATAATGAGAAAATAAAATCACAGTCAACATTAGAAAACTATTATAAGACCTCAATCAAAAGCGCAATGAACCTGACCCCACAAGCTGTCCAGAGACTTGCCTGTTATGAGTAACAGATCCACCGGTTTTAGGCCACTTTTGTTATTGTATTATTATGGACAGATCAGCCAAGTCAGCATCGGTCAGGTATACTAGCTCTAGATCAGCATCCACCAAGTCGTTGTGCAACTCCCGAGCCCTTTCTCTCATCTGAGTGAACGTTGTGTGTTGCACACGTTCCTCAAATACATATAACTCGGAATCAAGATCTTCAGGTTGCTCTGTAGCAGTGGGCTCTACCAATTCCAAAACTGCACTTGGGCCGTAACAGCTGTTCTCTCGACCAGGTGTTGGGCGATCGATCTTGTAGGCTCGATAGTTGAACGGTGTCATCAGCACTTTGTAGTTAGGGAACGACCGATCGTAATCGGAATCGGAATCGGAACTCAAGTACAGTTCCGAATCGGAATTTTTCGGAATCGGAACTTTTTTGAAAATCGGCTTAAAATTTTGGAATAACCTGTTTTTGGCAAAAAAACAGTGTTTACGCAACCATCCTTTACAATTCCATGCAAACATCCAGTACAAATCACCATGTCAAACGATAACAATGCATTAAAATCGCCAACCATCAATAGGTAAAGTTCAAAGCGCGTAAATTATACTTTAAAAATAACGTTTTCAGTAGAGTGCGAACTGGTATTGGGTATGGGGTGTATTGGGGTGTTTTCCAGGTATTGGGTTTTATTATATTTTTTTATTTATGGACTAAAACTGTTAATTTCTGCTTATTTTATCTTCCAGAACGGCTTCTAACTGCTTTCTTAAAGGCTAATTTTTCAAAATATCTCGCCCTAGTTGGACAATGGCCCAACCAAGCCTCTTCCTCTTCGAAATTTTAATCCCTGTGAAAGAAATCTTGTGTACACCACTGGAATGTACCTTTTCACTGAAATTCAATTCTTGGCTCAGTTACGCAAGTATTGGGTATTGGATATTGGGGGTCTCAGGTATTGGTCTTAGGTATTGGGTTTTTCAGGTATTGTTCGCACTCTAGTTTTCAGGCTTTAAGTGTCTTCTGTTGCCTTCCGAAATGTGTTTTCCCACTTTAAATGTCCGTTCACTGGCTTTGATCAAAATCTTTGAGGCGTTTGAAGACTGCCGAGTGCTTCAGACTCAGGTGCTTCCACAACGGAGTGGTGCTAACTTATATTTTTACTCAGTGGGATTACAGTAGGTTATGGATTACTAAACTAACCCAGATTGCCGATTGCCCAGCAAAGAAGACACGCAATAGCACGCAAGAAATGGTGTTTGATTTGCTAAAATTTTAGCAAAAGTTCCGAAAAATTCCGAGACCTCTGAGTTCGGAATCGGAATCGGAATCGGAACTGCCAGTTCCGATCGGAATCGGAATCGGAATCGGAATTCCGGTCGTTCCCTATTTGTAGTCACCACATTTCTGGATTGACACATCTGTTGGACTGAAGCGTGCCAACTTCTTCAATGCTGCTCGCGATAGCTCAAACTCTCGAAGGACATGGTGTTCTGCTGCTGTCCGTGGACCATGAAAAGCAGAGAACTGGTCACATTGTGAGAAGGGTGCCCAATTGCCATAGGCCTGCAGCAAGCAGATACAGACCTGAGTAATCTAGATGGCAGCTGTCAAAGCTAAATTTCTGATGCTGATTCTGTTGCAGTTGCTGCTCAAAATTCTACCGTTTACGTACGCGGTGGCACTGGCGCTGGAAAGTGATTGTGAAATCAAGACTGACCACACGAGCAAACTGGCGGTGGAAGTCGAGAATCAGTTGAGTGTGCTGGCGTACATCTACACCATTGACTCGAAATGCATAAAGCGAGGCGATTTGTACTATGATCACTTTATTAATTCTGGTTAGTTAGTCTAACTAGATTGTCTAGCATAAGTTACTACTCATAATTCCAGGAAAGAGCAAGGTTTTTTACTCCCATCTGAACGAGATGCCGTTTTGTGTGCAGCTAGCTGGTGGAGATGAAGGCGTGAAAATTTCGCTCAATATCGATGACAACAGGCGCACATGCGATGTCAAACTAAGCTTTCGTCCATGCACACCCACGCTTCTCGAGATGTTCACCAACCCATTTCTGTCGCTTTATGGATTAGGGATGGCAGGCAAACTGCAAGTGGAACCCTGCAGCACATATAACTTTCATGCTAATCGGACAATGTCCACTGTAAACGCGGACTATGATCTGTATGCTAAGCTGAAAATTAGCCCTAGGATTGTATGAATACGTAGTATCAGCAGCAACAAGTGTGTCAGTCTATTGGTCAATCAATCACTGCTGTTTTTTACGAGAACATATAGGTCGGCGTTTATGTTGTATATTAGTAATTTGATTTTAAAAACACAGTATTTGGAGTCGTGGTTTTGCTGCTGCTGCTATTTGATATTCTCGTGTGCCATTAATTGTGTATTTATTGTACTTGGATCTCCATCTCTCGCTCATAACAGGCAAGTCTTCGGACAGCTTGTGGGGTGGATTCGGCAGGTCAGACAGAAATAAACTGTGCAAGATGAGGTGGAACAGCAAAGGCGGGCTGAAAATAACAGAAAGCATAAAAATTTATCTAACATAACGGTCTTACAAAGACCACATACGGGCACTAATGGAGACAGTCGGCTAGAAAGTCGACGCCGATTTAGGTGCAGATTTGCCGCGAAACTTTGAATGGTTATATCTCTTGAAGTAGACGTCGTACAGTAAAAAACAAGTCATTTTTGGATGTGTCGAATAAATCTACATCTAGTAGGACAGAGCCAAAGCAACAATAGCGGCTCTAATCAAACCGATCGGTTTAGCAGGTCAAAGCAGAGTGAGAGACTGTAAGTGCAGATTTGCCGCGAAACTTTGAACGGCCATATCTCTCGAAGGAGAGGCTCTAGAACAAAAGTAAGATCATTTTTGGAATCAGTGGGAAAAAGTACATCCGGTAAGCTGGTCAGAAATAAAAGTTTAGGCCTGGATAAAAAAAATGATTTTTTGCGCACTGCCAAAATTGGACTTTTTTGTAGTAGTGATCTTCAAATGGCCATAACTCCCGAACCAGAAACCGTAGCGCAAAAATGAAGTTAGCTTTGAACTCAGCAGGCCGAAATAGGTCTAGAAAACTGCACCCGGACTCGGTTTAGGCTTATCATAAAAACATACGGTCACCAGGCAGGCATTGATTTTCGGAATTTTGGACTTGAATATCTTCCGATCGAAGCTGAGTCTAGCCAAACGGACTTTATATTTAAAATCAGCGCCCCAAACTGCATCAGATAGACTACTCTGATATTAATTTTGAGCAAAAAATGTTTTTCCGGAAATGAGGGGGCCAAACCCCCCGCGACCCCCCAGGGATTTTGACCAATTTGTGTGGATTATGTGTGGGCAAGTCTGATCTAACTTTTGAAGCAAGTTCCAGCCTTCCCAAACGTCCGTGGCTGGAGTTATGGGCGAATATTTGCAAAAAATGGAGGGTGAATTTTCGCCATTTTTGGTACATTTCGGAAAATAACTCGCTAACCAGATATCGGAAAATAACTCGCTAACCAGATACGATACGGAAAAAGTTGAGTGGGGGATTTAAAGTATTTTAAAATAGCTATCGATTGGTGTGCATGCGAAAGCTGTCGGTTTAGAAATGCGCAAACGGCACACGTTTGAATTTTGGTCGTTAGAGGTCCAAAAATTGGCCAAAAAACGGCTGGCGAGCCAACTTTGAGGGGGTGTAGCTCCGGTTCTAGGGGGGTGTTTTTCATCTAATATGCGCCGATGGTAATCGTTCATGGTCTAGTTTATGCTCATGAAATTTTAGCCAGATCGGCGAGGTCACCAACTTGCCGTCCAAAAGCTGACTTTCTCGCAAAATGCATGTTAAGGTGGATAAGAAAACAGAGCGTTGTTCCTCTCTCTCTGAGCTGAGCCCACAAATACTTTACATTAATATGTTTTTATAGTTTTTTATGGATAAAATAAAAGATGTCCAAAAGATGCTTAATTATAATTATACAGTTCTTGAATGAAACAAATCGATGTGATAACTAAGGGTTCATGCAAAAATTACGTAATGGCATGAGGGGGGAGGGGGGTTCGCCAAAAGATTACTATTCATTACGGTGGGGCGAGGGGGGTTGGCGACTTCATTACGTAATTTTTTAAAGTGGAGAAATCACTAAAGGGGACATAATTTTAATTGTTTTGCTGTACAGTACATGTATTTGTAGTCTCGATTTGAAGCCATTGGGCTTAAATTTTCTCAATTTCACTTACGTAGATGAATGTTTAGATTAGAGAAGGTAGCTACCGTTTAAGTCAGGGCTTTCCAATTTTTCAAATGCTAAATGGCAAGAGTGACCTTTGACATCTTATTAAGAGTTTGTAAGGGTATAAGGGTAACACTTATCGACTCGATCTTTTACAGGGTTTGTGAGCGATTCCCTGACCAGAGCCAAATTTCCCTGACCAATCAGAGTGAGAACATTCTAACAAGGGTTGGAATTTTTAAAAATTGGCTGTGAAAAACGCATTTAAATGGTATTCTGAGGGTAAAATTTCAAGTTGTAGTAGTTGTGGAAAGTTAGAAGTCCCATTTTCAAAAGGGTGGTGTGTAAAGCTCTGACAGGGCCCCTTGGGCGAGAGAGGATTCTACTGCTATCAATTTTTTAACTGACTGAACACCAAATTCCCTGACTTTTTGGGTCCCGCACGAACTCTGGTTTAATACTATCGATTATCAGTCAAGCAATATTGAAGCAGCCCTAAAATCCAGTATAAACACTTTGGTTTCATCTTTAACAAAACGCCATCCAATGATCGCTTCTACGTAAAACTAAGAGTATACGTACATGTACGTAATTGTAGCTCATCAATAAAGAAAACTAAGAAAATTATCAATTGTTACTGTATACAGATGCTATTTTAAGAGCCGGTTTTTCTATGAATCGACTTTTGCTCCTTAACCTCCGGACAAATCTCAACTTTATGTCTCCGATTTGGCTAAAATTTTGTATTTTGATATAATTTAACCTAAAAAGATGTTTTATCACCATCCCGGCCATTTTTGAGAGGGTAACTTTTTCGACCCAACCTCAGATCTCGGCTTATAACCCTGGAACCAGTGAACGTAGAAACTTGCGGATTGCATATTTATAATCACATAAGCGTTCTCTTTCACACGATACCCTACATGACCAAATTCGAGACAAAAATTTTTTTTCGAACCCCTTCTGGGCCAAATTTGACCCCCCCAAAGGTGCGACTACCGCTATTTTATTTCATAAAAATGTAGCGCTATCTATTCAGTTTTGGTAGCACAAAAAAAATCGAGAAAAAAATGGGCGTCTAATTGAGTTTTTGGGCCTTGAAAGTTGTCAGGTCGAAAATTTGCCCAATAAAAGATTGCCTTGTAAAGAGCATATCTTTGTCAATTTTGAACCGAGTTCAGTGATTTTTTGCACACATATTGCACTGTGTCCCTGGCACATACTGCACAAATCTGACCTTGCTGGCTCTTGCTTGGCGCCAGTTCTACGCTTCTTGGTCACATTTCAAGATACATTAGTTCACAAAGCAAAGTTTACAAAAAAGCACACACAGTTTGGCTGTCCACAGAGGCTCTTCAGTACGCAACTGTGACAGCTTATGGACAATTTAGTCTTGGCATTAATTGGACTGCAAGCTTGCTCAATTGTTTCTCCGAAGTATGCTACATGGCTGTCTGAAGTTCATCAAAAGCATACATGTAACAGGGGGTCTGGGGGTCTGCCCCCACCCGACTTAGGCCAGCCTCCTGGATGGCCCCCTCCGAGACGATTTTTCCGACCCCCCGCCCTCCGATTTTTCCGGCAAGTAATTTTTTGCGCAAATTTTTGCTATTTTTTGCAATTTCAGACACAAAAATTGCCAAAATCGCCTGTAAAACAGCACTTTTTAGCTGTACTTCAGCCCAAGTTAGCGATTTTTAACCCAAAAATTGCGATTTTTTATTTTTGAGCGTTTTTAGTGCCCAAACCCGTCCCCAAATTTTGGCTCAGACCCCCCGGCCGGCGCCAGACATCCCCAACCCCGGCCGGCGCCAGACCCCCCAACCCCCTTCCCCTTCGGCGGATGACCTGTTACATGTATGATCAAAACTGTATGCATTGATTGACACTCCTGGTCACTGGCCTGGGTACAAACAATAAACTTATAGTTGAATATGTAACTGCTGTACTGAGATCGATTGAAAGTGTTTTGCGGCCACAAAAGTACAATAGTAAGGCCGGTTTGCCTAAGTGATTTACCTCACATCTAACCGTATTTGGTTATCACTGGCTTGCTCTGGTGTACATGTGCGTTGTATAAAGTTGTTATTGTTGTTGTTCTTCAATGCTAGCACCAGCCGAACCAAGCTAATAGACAAGCTACAGGTGCACCAATAATTGACAAACATGGACTAGTAGTCTTGCTTACTGAACATTTTTGGTCTTCAAACAGAGGATAACTGTTGCAGATTTCATAAGTAATAACTGGTTTAGATAACTCCACTGTCAATGGCATAGTATGTGCATATTGTACCTAAAGCCAGGCAATAAATACACAACCAATGTCGCGGTGGATCAGTAACAGAAGAGTTGATTTGGGAATGTTCCCTTTATTCGGGAATAACAACAATAATAACAATTGGGTTGGGGCTGCACAAGCACAGCAATTGGGTAAGCAAGTTGCAATAGCAATAGCTGATAATTGAAGTAGAATAAGAAGAAGATCCACAATGGTTGGGCTGGGCCCTTATATAGCTCAACAGAATATTCTAGAAAGTTCTAGAATAGTGACGCAACATTATCGTAGGCGCTTACAATGCAAGGCCACGCCCACCAGCCAATAGGAGGCGAGGCGAAGAAAGTTCTAGAAAGAATTGAGGCGCGCCTCTACTTTGTAGTAAAGTGACGCCACATGACGTCATGGCGGCCTCGCTAGTTCTAGTACATCGCGCCTATATACTATATATACATCAATGCTCAATCATAGCTTTACCTAGCTATGTACAATATAGACTGCTACTCTCCTATAAGCTCGTGACTTTCACGACAACCAAGTCTTAACTTAGGTTACTCACTTCAAGAGCACTGTGATAGTAAGCATCAGTGGGTGATGCTGTGCACTCAACTGCTGCACCTAAAATTTCATTCTAATAGACAAACACAGAAAATACTAGAACTGTGGCTTCAATCGCAGTCTGGAAAGTTAGCCATGAAATCATTGGCCTTCACAACACGCCAAGCATGAGGAGGAACATGGAGAAAGAACTGTTTTGCGAATTCAAAGTTACCAACCCTTGGCTGCCCATAGGTGTAGAGCGAAATTCTTTGTTGCAATACAGGTATAGTAAATGCAAAGTCAGATTATGCAATAAGTGCTAGAGCACCTCCAAATGAATGACCAGTGAAAGTTATACTGTATAGTGGGAATTCAATTGATGTGTGGTATAACAGCTTTTTCAGAGGTGGCCATACAGTGTTCAGAGCATCAACAAACAGTTTGTTAACCTTTCCACTTCCACCAATTCCACGGAATTCCATGCTATGTTGAAAGCGACTGGTTGAGTTTCCAGCATGAAATGCTGCTATAATGCTGCCTTGAACATGATCAATAGCAACAAAGTCAGTGCATGGCTTTCCAGACAACTTGCATGCTTGCTGCATCACATTAGCTAATTAAATCTGACTATTACTTGTTTCTAAACACTCTCATGGGTTCATGCTGTATGCAGCAGCAACAAACTTTAGCGTGGCTATTGCTCCTCTTTCTAAATATGAACTCATGTAGGTTAATTTTCTTAAGTACAACTAAGCAACAAACTGCAACTGTTCTTACCATTGTATTTATAACTTAAGCTTATCCCAGGACAGTCATACATACATTGTATATGCTGTCAGCGAAACAGCGAAACCACAAATATGCTGTCTGTAGATGTCGTTACCGAACCTTGACACAGGCCAGATAGATGTCTAGTTGTAGGTACATAGTAGGTACCTAGTGAAAAGACGGCAAAAAAGACAGTAACAAAGTCGCAACTGTCGAATTATCAGGAAGATACTGCAGATTATCAGGAAATTCTATTTGCTTTGTAAACTAATTTATCTTGAAATGTGACCAAGAAGCATAGAACTGGCGCCAAGCAAGAGCCAGCAAGGTCAGATTTGTGCAGTATGTGCCAGGGACACAGTGCAATATGTGTGCAAAAAATCACTGAACTCGGTTCAAAATTGACAAAGATATGCTCTTTACAAGGCAATCTTTTATTGGGCAAATTTTCGACCTGACAACTTTCAAGGCCCAAAAACTCAATTAGACGCCCATTTTTTTTCTCGATTTTTTTTGTGCTATCAAAAGTGAATAGATAGCGCTACATTTTTGTGAAATAAAATAGCGGTAGTCGCACCTTTGGGGGGATCAAATTTGGCCCAGAAGGGGTTCGAAAAAAATTTTTTGTCTCGAATTTGGTCATCTAGGGTATCGTGTGAAAGAGAACGCTTATGTGATTATAAATATGCAATCCGCAAGTTTCTACGTTCACTGGTTCCAGAGTTGTAAGCCGAGATCTGAGGTTGGGTCGAAAAAGTGACCCTCTCAAAAATGGCCGGGAAGGTGATAAAACATCTTTTTAGGTTAAATTATACCAAAATACAAAATTTTAGCCAAATCGGAGACATAAAGTTGAGATTTGTCCAGGAAGAGTCGACCCTTAGAAAAACCGGCTCTTAATAAGAACGTCATTTTACATAGAATTGAACGGAAAATTTTCGGCTCTAACTCTTCAAAAAATTGAAATTTCGGGGGGGGGGGGTAGCCAAATTATTACGTAATTAGGGGAGGGGGGTCAAGAAATTATTACGGGCGATTATCCGGGGGGAGGGGGGTCCGAAAATGGGCAAAAATACCATTACGTAATTTTTGCATGCCCCCTAAACAGTTCCGTTAACTAAACAGCAACGTTCCAAAACAGTAAAATGGCGATATAAACATACAGTACGTACATGGGCCGCGAGGGACGGGCCGGGGTTTTCCCACCCTCAATTTGACCAGAACCCAAATCACCTCGTCCATCCACCTAAAGCCGGCTTTTGTTCCTGGACGTGGGCGCACCCACCAAAATTGCCGCTACCTCCCCCAAGATCGGTAGGCCGACTCGGAAATTTCCGGATTTTAGCTACCCCAACCCATTTTCCAGCCCTTAAAGTGCGATGCATCACAAAAGCGGTGACATAGTATTCAGGATTTTGCAAAGGATGTGTAAAACTTTAAAGTTGCCAGGTTGGGCCGTTGCCCAACAAAGGCGAGAAAATCTCGAAAAAGTAAGCCTTCGTGCTTAAAGAGCATTCTGAGCTTAAAATTGACAGAAATTACAAGTTTTATTAGTTTAAAGTGGCTGGTCGGTCGGGCCCGACCAGGACGAGAAATTTTTGAAAATTTAACCTTCGAAAACGCATTTAAAAGGTATTCTGAGCATAAAATAGACAGTTTTAGTACGTAATTTTTTCATTTCTCTTATTTTGTCTAATTTTTCTGCCCTACCTCCACCGCAAAGGTGTACACATACACACCCTACACCCCCTGGGTACGCCACTGGAAAAAAGCCATAATTCTATCCAACACTTGCTTGAGAGAATTTTTGCACAGTTTATACAGAAATTAACCACTTCGAAAAGACCATACGCATATATGCGTAGCTTCGTGAGTACGAAGAACGACTTCGGGTAAACGAAGAACGTCTTCGGGTAAACGAAGCACGACTTCGGGTAAACGAAGAATGACTTCGGGTAAACGAAGTACGACTTCGGGTAAACGAAACAGTTTCGGGAGCTCCCCCCCAAAGTGACTGACCCATGCATCCTGAAACTATATAGTCAGAGGTAGTAGGGAGTAAGTTAAAGTATCGGGTCACCCGAATAGCGGTTTCGGGCTACCCTAGAACCGAAGTACAAAAGCTGAACCAGAATATGCTTCATGTAACCGAACCCGATTTTGCACAACCAAACTAAGGCCGAATACATGTCCCGATCTGAGACCGGAATCGTTTTTGCACACCCGAATTTAAATTCGAATTTGGCGCCAATTAGGCTGCTAATTTCCTTCCGGCTGAAACAGCACCGACCGACACCATCGGTTTAGTACCTTGCACTAGAGCAAAGTACATGGCTCACACTCAAAGGAAAGACACTACTTTTATGTGCTACCGGTGTCAGATCCGGCTGTGCCCCGGTTTTTGCGACTGGTCTTTCCACACCAATGTGGAATTCTTTTATGACGATCTTAGTGCACTGGAACGGTTTCGGTGTTTGCAAAACAACATGCTGTAAACAGATCTGAATAGCAGATTAAAGTGCTGTCGTTGGCTAGGTTTTTACGTGTTTCTTTTGTATTGCTAACTACAGTGTACGTGTCTGCCTTTTTTTCATAAAAGCTGCATAGCAGATTGCCGCTTGGTTGAAGGATTTTATATTAAGTAGGGTGGCCCAACAGAGGCAGGGATCGACGAGATCCAGCTGAAAGGAGGCATAGCACCTAGAAACAAACAGCAAATGCACATGTGCACAGATTGTTGTGTAATCGTCACAGAAAAACAGATAAATTCGTCCCAAATGATGGTTCGCTGAGTTTAAACAATTATTCGGGTCACCCCTAACTATTCTTCGGGTAACCCAAAAAATGATTCGGGTGACCTCACAATCTAGATTCGGGTTACTCTTAATACGAACACAAACTTGCTTCGGAATTTCGACAGCAAAATCGGGTCCTGTGGGGCGGGTATGAGATAGACTCAGGTCACCTGAACCAAGACATTTTTGTACTTCGGAAAAAAAATCAACCGAACCTTTCAACCCGAACCGAAGCTTCGGAAAATTGGGTCATTTTTGCTCACGAAGAACGACTTCGGGTAAATGAAGAACATCTTCGGGTAAACGAAGCACGACTTCGGGTAAATGAAGAACGACTTCGGGTAAACGAAGCATGACTTCAGGTAAACGACCCAGTTTCGGGTTAAACGGTCTTTTCGAAGTGGTTAACCGGCATGTTTGCGCGATTTTTTCTAAAAAATACCCATTCAAATACCCGGTATTTTTTAAAAAAATCGGGTATACCCGGGTATGGGTATTTCTAAAAGTACCTGGGTATGGGTATACCCGATTTCAGGTAGTTTTACTCAAAAATACCCAGTTTCGGGTATGGGTATGGGTATGCCCGATCAACAGTATTCTCGACAAATCGGTCTTGAAGAGCTGGGAACATTGGTGGCAGAAGTGGAAGGCCTGTTGAACAGTTGTCGGTTATGGCTGTAACTGATTCTTCCAACCAAGTGTTGGCGCCAATGCATCTGTTAGGGGGTCCGCCAAATTTCTTGGTACCAAAAATCCGAATTGACCTTGATCCTGAGTATAAAGCAGCACAAACCAAGCGAGCTGAGACTTTCTTTAACTACTGGAAACAAATGCAAAAAGTGCTCAACTTTTTTGGAAGATCTGGAAATCTAATTACTTGTTAAATCTGAGAGATGTTCACTCTAAGACCTGGCCAAAAGCCAGAGGAGAAAGTCAAATTAAACGAAAGATTGGCCCAGTGGTGCTATTAAAAGATACTACCCAGTTTAGCAACAATTTCTAAATTTATTGTCAGTGAAGATGGCCAATGTGCAGGGATGTGAGGTGTGTCTTTTCGGTGTTTTTTCCGTTTTTTTTCGAAAAAAAAAAACGGTTTTTTCCTAAGCGTCAGAAAAAAAACACAAATCGCGGAAAAAACTCAAGCTAAAAATAGGCAATTTATGTCATTTTTCCGTTAAAAAATGGACTTTTGAGATGTATAATAGGCTAGATTGACTCAAAATTGGTTTGTGCTTAAACAGAAAATAAAGTGAGACTAAGGAATGTGGCCGTGTAGCATAGCAGAGAAAAGGAGCGGCTCAGTAGGACAAAGTGTCGTCAACTCAATGCGGCCTCTGGTGGTTGATCTTGGCCACTCAGAGTAAGGCTTCTTGTAAACTCTTTTTACCCGTAAAGTATGTTCCCATCTTCGCCTTTATTCTGTTTGTTTACTCAGGATTCTGCAAAAGGAAGAGAAAAATAACTCTTCTTGGGTCACGGCCGATTCTTCAGCTCAACATCGATGTTTTTTATTTTTCCAGTTCCCAATTAGTATTGGGTATTGAGGGGGCAAAAACCCCAATACCCAATAACCAATACCTGGAAAACACCCCAATACACCCAATACCCAACACCCAATATCCAATACCAGTTTGCACTCTAATTCTAAGTATAACGTTAGTAGAAATTAGCAGTTTTAATAGTCTGAAGAGGCCTGGTTGGGCAACGGCCCAACCAGGGCGAGAAAGCTTTGAAAAATTAGACTTCCAACACATTTTTTATCAACAAATCTGTCTAAAACTACCATTTAATGTCGTTTGTTTGTACCTTGTACCTGTACATGTTTCAATCCGAAAATACCCAAAATCAGGTGGTACAGTTCAAAAGTACCTGATCACATATCAATTAGGTATCAGATGGGTATTGCAAATCTAGCTGATAATCAAGTACAGGTACAGGTATACCTGATCCACAGTATATACCCGATTAGCTGAGCCTAAAATTTGGTGTGCACTTGTCTCAAATTGTACCTGCATGCTGCATCAGAATATGGATATCCAGTGACACGGTGTGGCATGTCATCAAGGCACTTATTATATTTTTTACTTTGTCCCAATTTGTAATGTGTAGCATGTAGATATAGTGAAGCAGATGACCCGGTTGAAACATGGTACATATGTGAATTCACTGGATTGTAGTTCTTTTGTACTCGGACCTGCAACCATTCTTACACACTAGCTGACCAAGCCACATACAGTAGAAACCATAACTGTAGTTAGCAATAGACCACACTTTCATGACTTCAACAGTGTATTACCTCTTTCTGACAAACCGCAAAATTCATCAATGGTTTGTTTTTGTCTTCTGAATTGTTTTTGATGAATAATTCTCACGTTTTACAATTACAATTCTTCAAAAGATGATGAACTGAAGAAATTATTCATCACAGAAATTGAGGAACAATTACTGGAGTTTTCCACTAATAGTATCCCAGGAGATATAACACGGAAAATCAAGTTTCTCAGTGAAAACATTGCCGCCAGTCAATATCCCAGGGATATTAACTGGACAAAGTCATGGGATATTAACTAGAAACGGCATGGGATATTAACCGGAACAATGTTTTATCATAGATATACCTTGTACAGACTAAGCTAGGTTTCCCTGGTGAATTGCGAGGGAAGCAGCATGCGTTTCACATGATGCTCCGATTTTAATACATCGACACTACCCCCCATCAATTTGGAAGTACCAGCTTCTGTTCAGCATTGTGATCAAGTTTTAAGCTTCGACATTGATTGGAGATTAGGCTTAGGATGAACTTAAACGTGCTTTTAGGATTTATCTTAGCCTCTGCTTAATCAGTTAGGGGCCGTCCATAAACGACGTCGTTCCAAAATCCCGATTTTTCGGACCCCCCTCCCCCCAAAATCGCCTTGCGTCGTTTCCGGGGACCCCCTCCCCCCAAGGCGACGTCGCTTTCCATTTACCCCCCTCCCCGATAAAAGTGCAGTACATGCAGTACTGTCATTTTTTCTTGTTTCCATACTGTACAATGAATTGAATAGATTCCCTTCAGCCACTCTAGGAAGCTTTTCTAAATGTAGAAATCTTTCACAGAATGTACATAAATCGAAAATAATGCATTCAAAGTTACCTAACATTCCGAAAAAAGCGACGTCATTTTTTGCTACCCCCCTCCCCCTCCTGGTGCGCCGTCAATCGTCGCATTTCAGCCGACCCCCTCACCCCTATGGAACAACGTCGTTTATGGACGGCCCCTATGGTCTTTTGGTAGGAGTTACAGCCTGTTATGTAACTTACAGACAATGCATGCATACTGCTGTTTGGGTATGTTGAATCGGTTTAGGATGGGTAGGTATTCACAAAATGCCAGTATAAAAGTATTTATTTGGTATTTTCTGAAAATGATTTACAAAGTCAAAGACATTTAAGATGCATTTTGCGAGAAAGTCAGCTTTGGTGCCGAAGAGAGGGGGCAAGCAGGGTCATCTCACGAATCCGACTGATATTTATATCTCTTAAAATAGAGCACAGTCGAAGAGCAACGGTGCATGCCCGGCCACCAGCAACCCCCGTAACCGGAGCTACACCCCCTCAAAGTTGGGTCGGCTCGGCAGCAATTTTCGGGCTCATTTTCACGTGTCTGGCAGTCTCCATTCAAAAAATCACCCTTCATTCGTTTCTTAAGCTATGATCCAGACTCGCATATGGTTTTGTAGCTGTTCCAATGGCCTTTCATTTTCTGGTACTTCCGTTTCCAGATTTTAGCCGGTTACCGAGATTTTCACGGAAAACTGCGAAATTTCCGCAAAATGCCACTCCTTTTTTTTCCGAAAAATCTTTATAACTTAAAGGCACTCTATAACAAAGGCCCTGCCAAGCTAATATTTTAAAAAAAAGTTAGGCATGCGTTGGCCAAACAAAATGAGCGCACTAAAGTGTGCGGTTTGCGGGAGGGGGTGTTTTGGCATCTCAAAGGCGTTCGAAAAAGAAAATTTTTTTGCAAAGCTTAGTAGTTAGCACACTGTTATATGCAGCGTTGTGTGCTGAGTTCGAAAATGCATTCAGTTTAGCTAGACTCGCTCTGGATCGGGAGAAAGCGGCATCCAAGTTTGAGACCAACCCTATTTCTTGAGTGGCACTACTCGCTAGTATGACCATTAACCGCGGTGCGATGCAGTTTCTCTTATGTAGTTTTTGCTGCTGATTCCGAAAATAACTTTGCTTTGCGAAATTATTTTTGCTCTACTGTACGTTGCCTAGTTTGGAATATATCAGCAGTTTTATGATTTCGGAAGAAAGCGGCTGCACTTGCTATAACATGCTCGTTTGAAAGCTGACTCTATTCAGTCGCATCTAGGGTACAGAGCCATCTAAATTTATATCACCTAATGCAGTTTTCGCCGTTGATTATGAAAATGACATCTGTTTTTCAATCTGACTTCTCCTGAGCTACCTATGTAATTGTTATGGGATGGTACTTAGACAATAAGTTATCTGTCAAATCTGGACATAACGTGGTAACTATCTGGTGCAGCTTTTTCCGCTGATTCTGAATATCATCATATTTTTATGCTACAGACACTCGGTCGCATGTTATGCACCTCTGAAGTTTCATTAAGAAACATGCTGCGAGAAGCCATAATCCTGAAATAAATGTTCAGCATTCATGCATTTCTGAAGGGAACCTTTTGTCAGTAAACAGTGTACCCGACCCATTTTGACCCGCTGAGTTAAAAAATGGCGTTTGTTTTTCTCTTTTTGCTGTTCAATTTTGAGATATTACTGATAAAACAAAATTTGCATTAATATTCATATATCTCCAAAAGGAGTAGTTATAGATTAAAACAAACGCCATTTTTAACTCAGTGGGTCAAAATAGGTCGGGTACACTATTGACTGACAAAAGGTTCCTTCAGAAATGCATGAATGCTGAACATTTATTTCAGGATTAGAGCTTCTAATGGCTTGTTTCTTAATGAAACTGCAGAGGTCCATAACTTGCGACAGAGTGGCCGTAGCGCAAAAATATGATGATATTCTGAATCAGCAGAAAAAAACTACCTCACATAGATACCATGTTACGCCCAGATTTGACAGATAACTTATTGTCTGAGTACCAGAGCATAAAAGTTACACAAGTAGCTCAGGAGCAGTCAGATTGAAAAACAGATGTAATTTTCGTAATCAGCGGCAAAAACTGCATTAGGTTGTATAAATTTAGATTGCTCTGTACCCTACATAGGATTTACAAAAGGGATTTACAGTTTTTTTGAAAATTTTTGAAATTTTTTGGTTTTACTGGAGTGAAAACCGTTTCTACGAATAATCTTGGCTAAGTGAAATGCTTCCATTGTACTGTAGTTTTAAGGCCTGCTAGTGTACAGTATGGAGACCTAACAAGCAGTGACAAAATGCGGGCCTATTCTCCGGTTTTTAATATACTGTATGTATACTTCAGGTCCATAGAGACTTGATTAATTAGCTCCTAGACGCAGAATTTTTTTGCGTGCCTGGCCATAGGGACCGATCCGATCCGATCCGATCTGGCGGGGGGTGCCGTACGATGTACAGCCCTCCGATCAGACCTGCACGGTCCATTTCGTTACCCCTGATATCGTCATCTTGGACGTTTGCCCTTCTTTCACTGCCAAGCCACTCAAGCCATGCTGTTGGGCACCAGGTACTAAGAGAGTGCCTGGTGTGGTGACGTCATGGTGCTGTCAGCTCCGAACGGCCGCCCGGCCACTGGCACTAAACCGGTATTGGCCTTATTGTTGGTCTCTCAGACAGCTCCTGACGTCGTTGATCTTCCCTCCAACGCGGCATGCTTTTTTGAGCGGCTTTCGGTGCAACGGCAGATCCAGTTGGTTCCCATTTTACCTACTCGCTGTAACCAGTTTTCGGTGGCCTGGGTGGAGCTTTATGCCCACAACCAACTCTTAGCGGCAAGAAACTTGCCCCCCCCCCGAGTGGATGAGCGCACGACGTCGCGCACAGTGGCCATGTGGCCTAAACCACTACACCAACTGTGCCGTCGGTCATAGGGACATGCAATAACGAAAATTGGGGAAAGAAAAGGAGGTGAAAAAGGGGTTTTTTTAAATTGGGGGGGGGGGGGGGGGGAAGGAAACGCAAAAACTCACTTTCCAAAGCCTTTGCAAGCGTACATATCTTAAGCTCAAAATTAGTTGTTTTGAAACCACTTTGTCTGTACTGGAACCGCTGCCAGCATACATGTAACAGGGGTTGCCCCCCACCCGACTTAGGCCAGACCCCCTCCGATTTTTGGGAAGTAATTTTTTAGCAAGTTTTTGCATTTTTTGACAAAAATTGCTAAAATCGCCTGCAAAACAGAACTTTTTAGCTGAATTTCAGCGCCCAAATTAACGATTTTTTACGATTTTTAGCCAAAAAATTCGATTCTTTCGACTTTTGAGCGTTCTTTAGTGCCCAACCCCCTCCAAAAATTTGGGCTCAGACCCCCCCCCCCCCGGCTGGCATCTGACCCCCAACCCGCCTCCCCCTCGGCAGATGACCTGGCCCTATTTTTAATCTAAAACAAGCAGCAATAGTTACAGGTTTATCTAAACGGACAGAGACCGGAGCAAACAGTTGGCCGAACAGTGTCTCAGCGCCACAGAGCGTCTCTGGCTGGTTGGGGGCCCGAAAATTTTTGACCAACAGAGACTACAAACAAAACATCAAGAATGATTTGCTTTTGGCAGCTCTGCACGCCAACGACACCTCTCAACTGGTAAGAATAAACGTAAGGAGACTAAATTAAAAGATTCAAATGTTTATTAAATCTCAATAATTGTCAGGTGACAACCAACACTGTGCACGGCCAAGAATCGATCATTCCACAGAGTGACCCAGAGGGAATAATGCAAGAATACACGTATTCGGTTTAGGTAATCCTTTCCAAGGTGGTCGCCAACCACCCCTATGGTTATTCAGATCAACTTGCAGCATAGCCGAGCGGCTTCTGCGGTTCTATGCAGGAGCCTGGCGAAGCTGAAGACAAGTAGATCTGTTATAGCCTTAATCCAGGAACCATACATGATTAATAATCGTGTTGTGGGTTTAGGATCTCTAGGGGGCCGTAGTTATAGAGGCGTACCTGGTCAACATGTTAGATCCTGTATTTATGCTTCTAGGGCGTTAGATGTAGTATTCATGCCTCATCTAAGTACCCAGGATGCTAGTACAATGGAAGTAGACTTGTTGGTGGGCGGATGGAGAAGATTGGTTGTCTTCTCCTCTATCTACCTACCACAAGTTGTAGGGGGGAGTTACCTCCAACGCGTGAAATGATAAAAGTGGTGGATTTTTGCCATCGGGGCCATCGCTCCCTAGTAATAGGCTGTGATGTGATGCTAATGCACATCATACAGTTTGGGGATGTCGGCATGTAAATGCCCGAGGCCATCACCTTCTGGAGTATGTCATTGCCTCTGATTTAGAAATCATTAACAGGGGTCATGAACCCACCTTTATAGGTAGGGGTCTCTCTGTTATAGATCTTACTTTAGTGTCTCCATGCATTGCAATGGATATCTTAGATTGGCGTGTGGCGCGGGAAGATTCACTATCTGACCATAGACACATTTATTTTCAGATACGCCTGGAAAGAGCACCACCTGAATATCGGAGGTACCCGCGTTCTATGGACTGGGGTGTCTATAAAGACAACCTAGGACGTAAACTGGGCGACCATCAGGTGATCATCCGGGACGTACAAGGATTAGAAGAGGAAGTGAGTTTGCTCCAAGGGAGTATTTTGAACTCATTCGAAGGGGCTTGCCCGCTAAAAAGAGTTAGGACTGGGAGTAGCCGGGTCCCTTGGTGGAACCGGCAACTATCGGTATTACAAAGTGAATGTAGGAGGAAGTTGCGCTGGGCACTACTCACCCGGGCCGAACAGGACTGGGAGGAGTATAGGAGTGCTCAACGGAAGTATAAGGCGACTGTCAAGTCTGCTAAGAAGGAATCCTGGAGGGAATTCTGTACAGAAGTGGAGGGGGTTAAGGCCACTGCACGGCTAAACAGAGTTCTCAACAGGGATCCTCCAATAGAGGTCAGTATGCTTCAGTTACCAGATGGGACTTACACGGAAAGTAGGGAGACTGCTCTGTCATACCTACTAGACGTGCATTTTCCAGGGGGAACTGCAGCAAACATGACATTGGAACCAGACAACCAGGCTCCAGGGGGAGCCCGGGGTGACTGGAGATTAGCTGACAGAATTGTCACAGAGGATAAGGTGATATGGGCGTGAAAACTTTCCAACCATACAAATCCTCTGGACCAGACAGAGTTTTTCCGGCACTCTTGCAACAAGGGCTTGACATCCTTATCAAACCTATGGTGCGAGTGTTTAGAGCATCAGTTGCACTGGCTTATATACCTCAACTCTGGCGAGAGGTGAGGGTGGTTTTTATAGCCAAGCCAGGTAAGGACTCATACACAAAAGCAAAATCCTTTCTACCAATTAGTCTATCCTCTTTCATGTTGAAGAGCGTGGAACGATTGATCGATAGGTGGTTGAGAGATGGGGTGCTTCAACACATACCACTCCACCCTAGTCAACACGCATACCAGGTAGGAATATCTGTAGAAACAGCTTTACACTGTCTTGGTGGGTCATATGGATAGAGCTTTAGAGCGAAAAGAGTTTGCATTAGGAGCTTTCTTTGATATAGAAGGAGCTTTCTCCAATGCATCTTTTACTTCCTTTGAGCGGGCGCTGAGGAGGAGAGGCGTGGAGAGTATCCTTATCCAATGGATACAGGCCATGCTTAAACTCCGTACTGTGACCGCTCATATGGGGCAATGCAGTAGATCCATCAATACACGAAGGGGATGTCCACAAGGAGGGGTTTTATCTCCCCTACTTTGGATACTCCTTGTAGATAGCCTATTAGTGCGTTTAAGCGATTCGTGGTTCAACGCCCTAGGCTATACGGATGATGGGGTAGTTCTCATAGAAGGACAATTCCTAGACACTGTGTGTGACCTCATGCAGAGGGCGCTTACAGTTGCCCAAGGATGGTGTGAAGAAGAAGGTCTGGCAGTACAGCCGGACAAGTTAGAGCTGATCCTATTCACAAGGAGACGGCGGCTAACTGGGCTTAAACTCCCTAAGATCTATGGGAAACGGCTTTAGTCAGTCAAAAGAGTGAAATATTTGGGAGTCGTTTTGGACTCCCGTTTAGACTGGGCAGCCCATCTTGAGACCAAATGCTCTAAAGCTAACGCAGCTTTCTGCCAGGCCAAAAGAGATATTGGGAACAACTGGGGACTGTCACCTAAATGTTGATTATATTATTTTAATACATGTTTCGAACTAATGTACAGTACATGTGCGTGATAATTTTAGTGTAGCAATTTTCGTTCGTAATGCGTGGAGGCACGGACGGTTAATCCTAGAGTGACCTGCCCTCACGGCTTGGGCGTCACGGCCCCCGCGCCAGTGCTTTCTTATCTCACTCCTAGTTTTTGCTTGCACCCTGGCAGGTGCATTGCTTCCAATAAACCTTGTTCTGTACTGCGCGCTGCAACAGGGTTATGGGCCTCCTATGCCCTGCCCGTACTTTGCCGAGTCCACTTGTGTGTGTGAGTGAGTGTGCCCAGTCCCTGCAGTGTGGGTAGCCTAACAGCCTAACGCCCCACTCGAGATGGACGCAAAAGTGCACGCCCCTCCACTGACCACCAAGAATTGGCGCACATGGCGCATGATGATGAGGAGCATGCTGGAGTCGCAGAATTGCTGGGGAATTGTGAGTGGGACCGAACTGCAACCGCCTGCCCCCAACGCCGCTCAGCTCGCAGCCGAAGATGAGGACGACGGTCCTGTGCAAGGCGAGGCAGCCGCCGCCGCAGCAGCGCGACGCGTCAGAAAGAAGTACAACGGCTGGAAGAAGCGACGGCAAGTTGCTATGTACTCTTTGTTGGCGACGATTTCACCAGAGGTGGAACGTTGCATTCGGATCGAAGATGAGACTGATCCGAAAGCTCTGTGGGACAAGTTAGTGGCTCATTTCGAGCAGAAGAGCCAGATGAACATTTTGTCTATCCACACAGAGCTGCGCGCCTTAGTGTATGATGGCAAATGTCGACCGTCCGAGTGGCTTGCAAGTAGACAAAAACTGTGCGATCAATTGCAAGCAATGGACCAGCCAGTTGCTGCATCCATGCAAGTCATAGAGGCGCTCATCAGTCTGCCGGCTGGATGGGAGAACGTACGCTCCATTATTAGCACGGCGTCTAATAATGCGCCCGCAGAGCACCCTTACAGCACCGACCAGCTGGCCGTGCAGCTTGATGACGAATGGTGTCTAAAGTCAGTCAGTGCTACTGCCACTACAGACATTCGTGCATCTGGTCAGGCGTTCATGGCTAATTATGCAAGCAGTTCTAGAGGCCGAGGTGGCAGAGGACGCAGTCGTGGAAGAGGCGGCAGAGGTCGCGGAAATTCAAACAACAACAACACTGCCAGCACCAAACAGAGCCCGCCCGATGCGTATAATCAAAAGTGCTACAACTGTTTAGGCTATGGACATAAGGCCAGACAGTGCCCTAGCGAGAAACGTGGTGGAGGGCGAAGCAGGACTATTAGGCGACGCCGATTAGGCGATGCCGATTAGGCGACGCCGATTAGGCGATTTAGCGGTACTATTAGGCGACGGTACTATTAGGCGACAGGAATAAATTTTTCTGTAAATCCGTGCGGCAACATAGGTTACCACTAAAACATTGCAGAACAATGCAAACAGCACAACAGCAATTAAAACAAAGCATAACAAAAATAGCAAACCAATTTCAAGGACTCATTTAAAAAATAGGTGCAACACCATGGATGGATAAATTCCAACTCACTCCAAATCGCCGCGACCCCCAAACCGGCAGGCCTACCCCAAAATTTTCGAATTTTGACTACCGCCAACCCATTTTCCGGCCCATGTATGCATGTCGCAGAACCTTTATAAAGCGCCAGATGGATGAACGCGCCGCATCAAATTCTCGCTGCGAAACTCTGTGAGCTGCTTCCGCAAAGTTATTGGTGAGATCGTCTGCATCCAGTGTGTCTGATAAACATAGCAACCGGAAAAATAGGTGGCCCACCCGACGGCCGCTCGCGTTCTCGACGCAAGCTGGGGAATAAGGGCAAATGCCAGAATCTGAGTTAGAAACAGTCAGCGCCCGTGAATATAACCTTGTTTAGCTATAAGTTCACGAGTTATAAGATTAACGAGACATGATTTCAGTGCCACTTAGCCATGCATAGTTAAAAATAGCGCATTTAGGCTTACAGCTGAATATGGCCCTTGGCCTTGACCCTTGAGTGATTCGGAGGGGACGCCTAATTGGTACTATTATCTATTAATGTTTTTTTGTCGCCTAATAGTACCATCGCCTAATCGGCATCGCCCAATCGGCATCGCCTAATCGGCATCGCCTAATAGTAGCGTACCGG